>CM060842.1:21750000-21755000 GCA_030762175.1 Metallyticus violacea | reverse complement strand
CTTTAAAAACCATATTTTTGAGATACCAACTTCGGAGTGGAAAATATGTTTCGAGAATTGATTTGAACGCATGCAAAAGTTAAAACTTAAAGGTGAACATTTTAAAAAGCAATAAAAGTTTGCTAGTTTCTTTACTAGTTTTTGTAACAACTTAAAAGGTAACCCTCGTAAGTCATCGCGAAATAATAGGAATTCGTATTTAGAGCTGGTTGATGTTCAACTGTTCAACCTGAGAAAATTAATAATTGTTCAGCTTTTCCGACTCCTAGACATATTACTCTCTTAAAACATGGATAAGGAAAAGTCAAAGTGAATGCGAGGGGCAAATTTTAGCAAACGTGAAAAGGATATTATCTGACGCTAAAATATCAGAGAATAGTTGAAATTAATAATAATAAAAATAATAATAAAAATAATAATAATAATAATAATAATAATAATAATAATAATAATAATAATAATAATAATAATAATAAACAGATTCAATCTCAAATAAGGAGCAAGAAATTGTCAAAGAGTATAATTCTATTCTGAATATTTCTGCATTATTACCTCCAGGCGACGTAGTGGAGTCTATAGCGCATAAAATTCCAGGAAAGTTACGTATGTTATAGAAGTCTAGCATCAATTTCCTTACATCATCCTATTCGGTTGACATTTTAATGCACGTCGGTCTAACAGCGCAATTGCTCTAATAAATTTATGGGTGGCTTTGATGGCTGATCCTTTCTCGGTGTTGAATATACCCTCAATAACTATTTTGAAGCCCTCTGTCGCTCTCTGTAGAACCTTAAAGTTACAAGTATCGTGAACACCGAATTCAAATCTTTATTTCGCTTAGTTTGTGATTGTAATAGGGGACGTAGCGTTTGTTCCAGTTCTTCGGCATCTTTTGGCAAGGAAAATCATACTTTGAATTGTTTTTGTTCAGTTCTAGGAACGGATTATTTCTCTGATAAAATCCATTATTAGATGACGAAATAATCAGAAATCTATGAAAAAATCTGTACAATATATCGCTTGTAAGGTTAACCTAGCATAACCTACAATTGTCTGTCAGTTGTTATTATGCGAAAAGGAAAAGTGAAACATCGAAAAACCTTTACCTACTTAAAATTAAAATAAACGTGACTTAGAATTTTATTTATAAATGAAATTGTTATGCCTGTATACTTTTGGAAACGTTTTATTTAACAATTAGTTAGTGCTTCAACTTGTGAAATTTCGCGATTTGAATTGAATTTGAGGTTAAGACGAAAGACGAAGTAATAAATCTTAAATAAGTGTTTATACAACCTTAATATCCAAGTTAAGCATAACTTATGTTTAATTTTATGCCCTAAGCTCAAGTTACCTATTTACACAACTCGCCCTAAGTGTATTAAATTGTAGATTTAACCAACATACCAACACACCCTGTCATACTGTACTTTTATTAAAGATATCTATTTTCACACCTCAACTGACATCCTCTAAACCAGGTTGTACACCCAAAAATAACTTTTTTCTAATGTACCAAACGAAAAACTGTTTCAAACAAAGTGTTTTTAACATCATGGGGAAGTTCTTGCTGAGGGTATACATTTTGAATTTTCATTAATTTGAATACGGTATAGTACTTTGTTTCTTTTTAAATGGCACCATGTACATTTTATTCGAGAATACACTTACCCTCTCCACATTTTAGAGTATTTGGAAATTTCATTTAATATAAAACATTCTGTCCTTATGAAGATAATAAACTAACATTTTAACCAGAGTGCGCTAAAGGTAGGGAAATCGCTAGAAACCGTGCAGAAAGCCCCGATGTTTAAATGCGTTATCCAATAAAAGCAGAGCAAATGAAGCTACAACAACAGGAACATTTTGGAATCCTTGGAGTTGAACGCTTGGGTTGGTATACCAATAAACGAATAACTTGCAAACTTTTGATAGGCGGAAACTTGAGTTATGTCAGAATCATGAGATTTAAGGGCTTGTATGAAATCAATATACACGGACGTTTTGAGGTTTGCAGGAGGCTTTTGGGTGAATTTTTCTGGAATTCTTCCGCGACTCTTCTGGGACTAATTGATGTTCAAATGGTATATCACAGAGTTTCTTCGTAGTATGAGAGTATTGTATAATCAGAATATTCCATGCTGGTGCTCTAAAACATCATGATTGGTTGATTGTTAATAACAGTTACACATGTCGGTCCTACTGGTGTATTGGAAATCATTCTTGGCTCCTAAACCCAAGATCGGGGGTTCAATCCCGGCCAGGATCGATGGCGTAAAAATCCTAAGTAAAGCTTCCTTCGGAAAATAAGTAAAGCCGTGGATCCCATGTTGTAGATTTACGACATGTAAAAGAACATCAAGCCTGAAAGAAGAGACCTGTGAGCAAAAATTATCGGCCGTTTCAGGCTCTTGAATAGAACGCCGACGACCTGAGTATGTTAAAGAGCGTCTGTAAATAAACCAAATAATTAAAAACAGTTATATATAGAGTTACGATAGACAA
This sequence comes from Metallyticus violacea, assembly GCA_030762175.1. Lineage (NCBI taxonomy): Eukaryota > Metazoa > Arthropoda > Insecta > Mantodea > Metallyticidae > Metallyticus > Metallyticus violacea. The sequence goes on along the minus strand of CM060842.1, from coordinate 21,752,495 downwards.
CGTTAAGCAACATACGCCGTGTGCTGAAGTTGATACACCAACACGTAACTATCATCATCTTTATTACAACTTTCCCGCTCATGTTACCTACACACATTAAGCATGCATTGAACGTGCATATTTCTGTACACACTTGATAGATCAGTGTAAAAATGTCCTATAATATCAGAATAGTTACAGCTTTCTGTGTATGGAGTTTCAACTTAATTGAATTGTATTCTAGTTTGTCTTAAATATATTAAATTCTAAAATATGATGTTTGGATAAAAATTGCCATAATTTTATAACCTTCTGTTCAGAAATTACTTGAAGCAGAGGTTAGGATTTTTTTATATTGAAACATTGTATTTCTTGAGAAGCGCTTTAGTTGTGGTGTTGTTGGCCCCAGCAATTAGAACCTAATTATGAAGTTGTTGAGTATGGCAGACGCCAAAATTTGAGATGGTTCGTTTGGTGACCTCACGTTGGTGAAGCACATTATGAAGCGGTTTGGTATAGCCCCCCTAATCATAGTTTTGTTTAGTAGGCTCCAGATTGGGCATCAATTTTAAAGGGATTTGTTGTTGACTTCGAATGGCCTCACATTGTGATGCCAGTTATGTAGTGGTTTTGTTATTGGTCGCTTCGGCGTTGATGTCATTCTTCAATGACAATAATTTCTCAAGATGATTTCTTCTATTTCGTTGACTCAACAGGATTGGAAAAGAAATTCAATAATAGCGTCTGTCATGGTTACTGATCTATCGACCCCCAAAACCAGGGAAGGACTTTAGAATCATTCTGTATATGGGTTTCCGCAGATCAAAATATTCCACAAGCTTGCTGAGACATGGTTTGCATCACAAATACAAACCATGTCCCCTACAGATAATATAAAATACAAATAAAAAGTTCCTTTCAGAAAGGGATATATGCCCAAATACGCATGAAGCAATAGTTATAAAAAATTTAAATGAAAAAATGTTGGAGATAGCGCAACCTCTTGAGGAACCATGTCTACATAACAAATCTCATGAGTGGTCAATACTTGTTTGGCTCTTCCTGTAATACATTATTAAAATGTAAAACCACCTATATATTAATCTCTGTAACTAGATATTAGTCTCTACTGTAGACATGTTTGATATTCTTCATTGATACCATTGAACCCACTGCCCATGTACAGTAAGGTACAACAAGCTTTGATTAAACCTTGGAGCCCAGAGAGGAAACAACTTTATACAAGGTAGAGAGCTGCCCGTAATAAAGGGATAGATCTATTAATCTTTTCAACGCCGCATTAATATCTTCATATCACCCTCCCTCCCCTTGCCCTCTAACGGTAATCCCTCTTTTCCTACTCTCATCTGCTCCATCTATCAAAACGTAAGGGAAGAAAATTGGCATGGCCCGAAATTGCGTGGGGATGCTTGGACTAGAGATGTTGGTTCGGGGTTTATACACCAAGACACGAAATAGGAAAATATCAAACAAGCCTAGTGACTCCATTTTTCTGGAAAACGGGGTAAATGTATCCACACAATTTAGTTGAATGTTGCTAATGTTGTTTAGTACTGGGCTGTAAAGGTGCTTGCATAGTACATAACAATAAGTCACAATAATAATTATATGAAAGTTTGATTTTAAAAAACAGTTATCTCTCTTCCTATTAAGAACAGTAAATAATTTTAATAAAAGCTTTATAGGTATACATTTAAGGAAACTCTTCAAATCTGAAGGAAACATTTTATATCCTGTGTCTTCCTTATTGTCATGTTGGTCTTAAAGGGTATGTCGAAGAGCGACAAAAATATTTAGGAAAATGTGTAAATGAAATCAATATACAGAATGTAACTAAAAGGTAAGTCAAAGCTTTAAGGAAACATTCCTCACATATACAGAATAAAAATATAATATAAAAATGGATCTAGAATTGCTTTATTTCCTTGTTTGAACCCTTTTTCTACACCTATACCATATAGCAGAATATTCAAAAACGGAATTGTGGGAAAAAGAAAATCATAAGAAATATTAAAAATGTCCTCCGTTAACACGCATACATTCATCAATCCGCAGTCACATGGACCCCCTAATGCGCTGATGTATATCGTATTGTCTTGCAGAATACGAGTACGAAGACTAAATCTTCGACTAATCCATAGATCATTGAGCATCTGAAAACTCCAAATTTGCTGCATCTGAAACGAGGCACATAAACACACAGAGCTGACACTACGTACTCGGTGCAGCGTCAAGCAATGAAGTGAGTAGCACAACAAGTGGACTACGTGATGTAGAACGACCACAACAATGGTGAACCTAGGAACTTGAGTAGTTACAACACTCCAACCCCGTTTAACCACAAATGTTTGCCTACTGTACGTTTTAAGCAACTGTTCTGTTGTCGAGTTATTGCCACAGAACAGTAATGTTGACATTCTAGCTTGCATATCGCACCGTGTAAGCGGAGTTGTAGAAAAGGGCTCTAACAAGGAAATAAAACACTTCGGTCATAT